>JAUMJL010000679.1:0-2500 GCA_033558185.1 Dromococcyx pavoninus | reverse complement strand
AGGGTTAGGTTTAGGGGTAGGGGTTAGGATTAGGGTTATTGTTAGGGGTTAGGGTTAGTGTTAGGGTTAGGTTTAGGGTTAGGTTTAGGTTTAGGTTTAGGTTTAGGTTTAGGTTTAGGTTTAGGTTTAGGTTTAGGTTTATGTTTAGGGTTAGGTTTACGGTTAGGTTTAGGTTTAGGGTTAGGTATAGGTTTAGGGTTAGGGTTAGGGTTAGGGTTAGGGTTAGGGTTAGGGTTAGGGTTATGTTTAGGTTTAGATTTAGGGTTAGGGTTAGGTTTAGGTTTAGGTTTAGGTTTAGGGTAAGGGTAGGGTTAGGGTTAGGGTTAGGGTTAGGGTTAGGGTTATGGTTATGGTTAGGGTTAGGGTTAGGGGTTAGGGTTAGGGATAGGTTTAGGGTTAGGGTTAGGGTTAGGGTTAGGGTTAGGGGTTAGGGGTTAGGGGTTAGGGTTAGGGTTAGGGTTAGGGTTAGGGTTAGGGTTAGGGTTAGGTTTAGGTGTTAGGGTTAGGGTTAGGGTTAGGGTGGTTATGGTTAGGGTTAGGGTTAGGGTTAGGGTTAGGGTTAGGGTTAGGGTTAGGGTTAGGGTTAGGGTTAGGGTTAGGGTTAAGGTTAGGGTTAGGGTTAGGGTTCGGGTCAGGGTCCGGGTTCGGGTTCGGGTTCGGGTTAGGGTTAGGGTTGGGGTTAGGGTTAGGGTTAGGGTTAGGTTTATGTTTAGGGTTATCTTTAAGTTTAGGGTTATCTTTAGGTTTAGGTGTTAGTTTTAGGGGTTAGGTTTAGGGGTTAGGATTAGGGTTAGGGTTAGGGTTATGGTTAGGGTTAGGGTTAGGGTTAGGGTTAGGGGTTAGGGTTAGTGTTAGGGTTAGGGTTAGTGTTAGGGTTAGGGTTAGGGGTCAGGGGTTAGGGTTAGGGTTAGGGGTTAGGGGTTAGGGTTAGGGGTTACAGTTAGGGTTAGGGTTAGGGTTAGGTATTAGGGTTAGGGTTAGGGTTAGGGTTAGGGTTAGGATTAGGGTTATGGGTTAGGGTTAGTGTTAGGGTTAGGGTTAGGGTTGGGGTTAGTGTTAGGGTTGGGTTTAGGGTTAGGGTTAGGGTTAGGGTTAGGTTTAGATTTAGGTTTAGGTTTAGGGTTAGGTTTAGGGTTAGGTTTAGGTTTAGGGTTAGGTTTAGGTTTAGGGTAAGGGTAGGGTTAGGGTTAGGGTTAGGGTTAGGGTTAGGGTTAGGGTTAGGGTTAGGGTTATGGTTAGGGTTAGGGTTAGGGGTTAGGGTTAGGGATAGGTTTAGGGTTAGGGTTAGGGTTAGGGTTAGGGTTAGGGGTAAGGGGTTAGGGGTTAGGGTTAGGGTTAGGGTTAGGGTTAGGGTTAGGTTTAGGTGTTAGGGCTAGGGTTAGGGTTAGGGTTAGGGTGGTTATGGTTAGGGTTAGGGTTAGGGTTAGGGTTAGGGTTAGGTTTAGGTTTAGGGTTAGGGTTAGGGTTAGGGTTAGGGTTAGGGTTAGGGTTAGTGTTAGGGTTAGGGTTAGTGTTAGGGTTAGGGTTAGGGGTTAGGGTTAGTGTTAGGGTTAGGGTTAGGGCTAGGGTTAGGGCTAGGGTTACGTTTAGGTTTAGGTTTAGGGGTTAGGGGTTAGGGTTAGGGTTAGGGTTAGGGTTAGGTTTAGGGGTTAGGGTTAGTGTTAGGGTTAGGGTTAGTGTTAGGGTTAGGGTTAGGGTTAGGGTTAGGGTTATGGGTTAGGGTTAGTGTTAGGGTTAGGGTTAGGGTTGGGGTTAGTGTTAGGGTTGGGTTTAGTGTTAGGGTTAGGGTTAGGGTTAGGTTTAGATTTAGGTTTAGGTTTAGGGTTAGGTTTAGGGTTAGGTTTAGGTTTAGGGTTAGGTTTAGGTTTAGGGTTAGGGTTAGGGTTAGGGTTAGGGTTAGGGTTAGGGTTAGGGTTAGGGTTATGTTTAGGTTTAGATTTAGGGTTAGGGTTAGATTTAGGTTTAGGGTTAGGGTTAGGGTTAGGGTTATGTTTAGGTTAGGTATAGGTTTAGGGTTAGGGTTAGGGTTAGGGTTAGGGTTAGGGTTAGGGTTAGGGTTAGGGTTAGGGTTAGAGTTAGGGTTATGTTTAGGTTTAGATTTAGGGGTAGGGTTAGGGTTAGGGTTAGGGGTTAGGGTTAGGGATAGGGTTAGGGTTAGGGTTAGGGTTAGGGTTAGGGGTTAGGGGTTATGGGTTAGGGTTAGGGTTAGGGTTAGGGTTAGGGTTAGGTTTAGGTGTTAGGGTTAGGGTTAGGGTTAGGGTGATTAGGGTTAGGGTTAGGGTTAGGGTTAGGGTGGTTAGGGTTAGGGTTAGGGTTACGGTTAGGGTTAGGGTTAGGGTTAGGGTTAGGGTTAGGGTTAGGGTTAGGGTTCTGGTCAGGGTCCGGGTTCGGTTTCGGGTTCGGGTTAGGGTTAGGGTTGGGGTTAGGGTTAGGGTTAGGTTTATGTTTAGGGTTATCATTAAGTTTAGGGTTATCTTTAGGTTTAGGGGTTAGTTTTAGG